>JAMQGT020012929.1:0-11378 GCA_024447675.2 Pterophyllum scalare | reverse complement strand
TGGGCACACAGACACACGAATCACAGCGGATAAAATATGCACCACAACATAAGGTGTCTGTTATGAACACCTGCAGTGTGTACAACATTGTGCAACTTTATTTGTGTTGTATTGACTTTACATTAGGACACAAGTGCCCTCATGAGAATATTATATTACTTGGACAGACAAGGCACTGATGGTCAGCAAATCATGACCTCTAGTGGAGGGGATCTGTTGCATCGTGTGAAGCTTGACTTGAAGGTGGCTGAAGGCTGGGGTCAGGTTTCCTTACAACATGTGAATCTTTGACAGTGCAACAGAATAATACAACATGGCAAAGGCGAAAGTGCAGTTTAAACCACGGGTGGGCTCTCTGGGTCACTTTCATCAACCACACCAGAATAACTGCAGTAATTTTGGTCACCGATCAAACTCATTCCAACAATTATTTGAACAGAGTTGCAGGGATGATTTTCAGATTGCAAAGAAAAATGTCCAAATTGTCACAAAAAAGGACTCATTTAACTCATTTTTACATCAGTCCACTGGCTTGGCATTTATAGATATCCCCTCAGGCATGGAAGAAAGCTGATATTAAAAAATGCAATTCAAACCCATTTAATGCTCATGAAATATTATGATCCCTGCAATCTTTACAGCGATCTGTTTCTTTGTTCACCCTCTGAGTTTGAAGGAAATGCTGGCGGGGGTGGGGGGTGGGTTCTTGTCACTTCCTGGGAGGAGTTTGGTGTGGCATTTAAAGATAAAACCAAGCATAAGAGCTCTGCTTTAACAGCATCATTAAAAAAAAATTCTGAGGTTAATCAGTGGTGGAACATGTCTCAAATGTTACACTTAAGTACAGAGTTGAGATTCTTGTTCTATAACATTCTAATTTTACATTATAAAAGAGACACTATTTTCTTGTTTAGTGTCATCTTAGTTTTTTGATATTTTCCTAGGTACCGACTTAAGCAAAATTTCACGACTTCTCCTGGAGTATATTTTCAGTGTTTTATTAGTACTTTTACTTTAATGAAAATCCATCATTGTATCATATTGACTATAATGTAGATTTACAGGAGCTCTACTCATTTGATGTTTTATATTAGCGTGATGAAACAAAATAAAGTAACACAAAATAAAATAAATTATGCCTTCATGCTGAGAAAGAGCACTGCAGCTGTGATGTTTGCTTTGAGAGTGTTGATGGAGAATTAGGAGAAGGAGTTGCACTGTGTCTTTGTGCACCTAGAGAGAGTGTCAAAAGAGGAAGTGTGGTGCTGCTGCTGAGGAAGGCAGCAGTGGAAGAGAAGTATGTGAGGGTGGTGTATGAGGGCAGTGAAACAGTGGTGAGGTGTGTGGTTGGAGTGACAGATGTCTTCAAGGTGGTGTTGGGATTATATCAGGGATCAGCCCCTTCCTGTTTGTAGAGATGATAAGAGGCTCACAGTTGAGGTCAGGCAGGAATCTCAGTGGACTAGAAGAAGAAGAAGACTCAGCTGAATATATACAATATAATTTTTACTTCAGCCTTTAGATTGCTGTGGCCTCCAGTACAGTGGGTGGCGGTAGGCTCAGCTTTCCCAACACTCTTTTAATAACAAACGAAGAAGAAGAAGAGCCAGGAAATAAACAAAGCCAGAAAAGCTGAGAGGAGGGAAGAAGAAGGAGCCCAGATCTGGTGCAGCAAGTGATATTAACTGTTGTAAGAAACATTTAAGAAAAGCGTCCTATAGCTAGAGTTAGAAACGACAGCATTTATTTTTAAAGTTCCCCGTAAAAATGTACAAACTGTCTTGGTTTGGGAAAAGTCCGATAAAGAGAAGAGAACTGATAGGTTTCGCGGGAGCTAGGGTGTTAGCCAGATTCAAATCTTTTACACAAACACAGCTTCTTAAGACAGAGGTAATCCGGTGTTAACTAGTTATGATCTCATTAACTGTTAAGTAGTAAACGAAATCGAGTTGCTTTCAGTTATTCAGCCATTCGGTTAGACTGTAAAAACAACTTTGGCGCTAACTTTAGGCGTTAAAACGGTAACAAGTTTCAGTTTCCATCAGTCTTCGTTAGCTGCCAGCATATGTTAAATACCAGGACCGCGTCTTTGTTTTAGATCTCCCTAGTTTAGCGTTTACTTTTCTCTCTGGGTTCAAATATATGCCTGCTTTCTGTGTGGCTGGTTAGGATGTGAGCGGCTGAGCTCACAGAGCTCACCATCATGATGACTACAAAGAGACTCGGAAACTTTGAGGTGGTCTGTGAGTGGGCTTCGTGCAGCTTCACGGGCCGCTCCATGGAGGAGCTGAGCGACCACATGTCTCTGCATTTGAAGGACTACCTGGGAGACAACGATGCCCTGGAGGAGCTGGGTAAGTGTGGATATGTGTGCAAGGGGAACGAGGGAGCAGCTTTTGCCAAGGTTGAGCTGTAGATTCAGTTTATTAGGAGGGACTAATGCTGGCTAATATAACAGCTGTGCAGATCACTGAGAATTTAAATGGTCAGTTTTTGGTAAAAGTGTATTAGAAATAAAAAATATCACTGTGTTGCTTTCTGGTTTGCAATATTTTTTTCTTGTTTTGTCTTTCAGCACATCCTTTCTTTTTACCTTTTTTCCTCCATCAAAGTTCAAATTCCATCCCAGGCTGTGGCACATTTAATCCACTCCATGTTTGTTTATGTATTTAATGAATTCAGTTGACTTTATAATTAAAGCCAACTGAATCGATGGCAATCTACTCCATTAAAATGTGCCTCCATCTCATCCTATCCCATAGCATCCTCTTCTGTCTCACCAACCCTCTTCTCTGTGGTCTTCTTTTTTCCCTCCTGCCTGGCAGCTCCATATTCAACATCTTTTTTCCAGTATATCCACTATCGCTTCTCTGCACATGTCCAAACCATCTCAAGTGCTCAACCTGAGCTGTCCCTCTTGATATACTCATTTCTAATCATGTCCATCCTGGTCACTCTCAATGAAAATTTCAACATCGTCAACTCTGCCACCTCCAGCTCCACCTTCTATCTTTTGTCAGTGCCACTGTCTCCAAACCATGCATCAAAGCAGGTCTCACTACCATCTTGTAAATCTTCCCTCTCTCTGTTGCTGGTATCCTTCTGTCACAAAACACTCCTGAAACCCATCTCCACCTACTCCACCCTGCCTGCACTTTCTTCTTCACCTCACTTATGCATTGTCGGTTGCTTTGGACGGTTAAGCCCAGGCGTATACATGTCGCCTTGTTTTGTGGCAGCTGCAAGTTCTCCCAACATTTTTGTGAATTTCTCTTCTAGATTTAGACACTCAACACCAAACTATATGGTGGGATAATGCTCATGCTGATCAACAGTTAATCTGGGTTACATGTTATTGGACTTTTGACTTTTGTTAGAAACCAGACTTACAAAATCATTTTGTGGAACATTGTTTGAAAACATTGCAATGATTACTGATTTCCCTTCTTTCTTTTTTTTTAGATGAATATGCCTGCCTCTGGAATGGATGTGAATTTCTATCCATGGGTAGCCCTACAGAACTGGAGGTCCATGCTTACTTCCACAACTACCACGGTAAGCTTAAGTTCGTCGGGTCTCAGCTGCTCAAGTCCCGTCCAGATCTTCCCAGCTGCAACCAAGGCATGCACAGCAACAACCTTGTTCCTGAAGGATCAGATGGATATGTTTGCCAGTGGGAGCAATGTGATGTAAGGATTATTCATTTAAGTTATTAAGTATTCATTAAATGATTTTTATATTGTCATGGGATTTATGTTTTTGTCCTTTGTTGGGTTTTTTTTAGTGTACATTTAATAATCCTGAGTGGTTCTATCGACATGTGGACAACCACGTAGAAAGTGCTGAGCCACAATCTCTGCCTCAACAGCAGCAGGCGCTCTTCTGCCAGTGGGCAGGTACGACTGGGAAGTTTATGCAGTTTTCACGTGAGGTTACCCGTTTGCACGCCGTGTGACGTTTCCTGTTTCGTTCACAGGCTGCGACGCCTTTTTCAAAATCAGGTACCGTTTGAGAGAACACATGCGCAGCCACACTCAGGAGAGACTTGTCGCCTGTCCTACATGCGGCAGCATGTTCTCCAGCAACACAAAGCTGTTTGACCACCTCCACAGGCAGGCTGAGCCAGTGGGTGAGACGGACGCCCCAGCTTGCAAAAAAAATTTCTATGATGCTGATGTTCTAAATGCTCTGCCTTACTGCTGATTTCTATACGTGTGCTTCTCCTAACAGAGACGCTGGTTTGTGAACATTGTGGCAAAGCTTTTTCCAGCGAGAGGCTTTTGAGGGATCACGTTCGTCAGCATGGTAAGTTTTAATCCTCAGTTTTCCTGTTGGATTAAACTGTTTTTATTGCTGTTAATCTTTACATTTTAAAGGAGGTTAAGTTCATCCTTGATCATAGAGCGGTTTTACGGAATCGTCTCTTATTACTGCACCACTTTTATTTATTCTCTTTAGTTTTTGTTGTTAAGCGTCCTACTGTATTAACTTTAGATTTTTATTCATTGAGCTCCTATTTTATTTCACTTTTTTCTTTTTAACTGCATGCTGCCTTGTCATGTATTTATATTGTTGAGCTATTCTTGTTAGAGTTTTGGTGCAAGTTTAATATTGTTGCTGCGTTGACACAAGAAGTTCCCAAACCTTATCTTATCTGTACTGTAAGGCAGAGACCCTAAAATCAAACTAACCCCCTTATGAGCAAGCGCTTGGGACATGTTAGTTCTTAAACGTTGTGAAGTGGCAGCCATGAAAGGCAGTTAAAAAGTAACTGCCAGTTGGCAGACATTATATGTAATCTTGTCTCTTCTCTTTTCCTCCCAGTGAATCAGGTGAAGTGCCCCTTTTGTGACATGACCTGCACCACTTTGGCAGCTCTGAAGATCCACATCAGGTTCCGCCATTGTGATGAGCGCCCGTTTCCGTGCGACTTCTGTGACAAAAGGTAAAACCTCAAAACAGCTGATTGGGTGTCCAGTTGTACTCTGGAAAAATCAGGGTATGGGGAACACAAACACCCTCTTAATGCCATCTTTTCTTTAATTTGGCAGTAAAAGTTGGGTTATCAAGTTTCAGCTCTTTCAGTAAAACACTATTCTATAAAACGTTGGATCATTAAGGGCATAAATCGTGTGTTTGTGAAGAAATAAATCAGCCCAAAAGACTTTAAAGGGAGGTGGGCCTCAAACAGAGAGGAACTAAAGCAGCTGTATGAGAATGAACTGAGTGGGTGCACCACGGGGATTATTTTGAATTGGGATTCATGCAAAGCTGCTTTAGTAGAGTCCAAGAATTAAAAAAAAACAGGAGCTTGAAATGAGCCCAGTAAGTCCTCTTTAATATCCAGTGTTCTCCATTCTGTTTGTCTCAGAAAAATATCTGCTCTTTAGATCATTTTATTATGTTTTTAGTCAAAATACACCTTGTAATAGCAACGTCACATGCAACCAATCTTCAGTTTTATATTAAAAGTATTATAATATTGTATATCCTTTATGAAAGTCTTCTTATCCTCAAGTTTTTATTTATAAGACAATAAAAAAAGTCTTAGGAAGGGTTCATTATAATACTATGTGTTTTAAATGGGAGTTTTAAAGAAGAGCCACTTTTCTTTCCCATCAATCATAATGACTGTATCTGGATGAGCTATTTTGGGTTTGCAGCCTGTTGTGATGTCAGAACAGGGTAAGCGTCGCCCCCAGTTGGCCACGGGGTTTCATTTACTCAAGTATAACTTGCATTTTGGTTCGTGAGATGACCAGAAATAACAGGGAAATGCTTCGGTTAAGTAACACAGACTCACTGCCTTAACTTTATACTGGCCATACTTACATGCGTAGTCATCCCCCAAAAGGCCCATTTCAAGCCATGGGCTTATTTCTTTTATTTACTCAGTAGAACTGAGTACTCTCACTGTTTCTGGCTGGATTGTGGTCAGCAGCAGCTCATTTGCATTTAAAGCTATTTGAGACAGCCTGCTTTGGGGAGAGCTAAAACCAGGGGTTTAAATGCATGGCAGAGTGAATTATCTGTGTAGTATCCTGAGCTGAAACCTGAAACTAATATTCTGAGAGCACATGAGGTAATAATGTGGGACATTTTAGTAGCAGTGCACTTTCGAACCCATCTGTACTGAAAATATAAACAAATATAATTAATAAGAGGCATGGACATGTCACTGAGAACACTGCCAGATCAGCTTTTAACTCTTTTCGTTTTTTTCCCCACAGATTTAAGAACCAGCGCGATCTGCAGAAGCACACAGAGGTTCACAATGAGGGCACCGTGTACAGCTGTTCAGTGGAGGGTTGTGATTATACTTGTCATACGTTCCAAACAATGAGCCAGCACTTCAAGAGAATCCATGAGGTTTGTTAGCACCAAGTCCAGCATAAAACATATTTCCTATTCAGATCATTGCAGCCTGTGTAATTATTATAGTTATATTAATACTTCTTTATTACAATTATTTCATTTTTACCCACAGATTGGGGGGATGGCTAAATATAAATGCCATATCTGTGATAAGGTGTTCTCTTGGTGTTACACTCTTACGCTTCACCTTCGCAAGAAGCATGAGTTGAAGTGGCCCTCTGGACATTCCCGCTTTAGGTGAGTCACCTGTGGTAATGCTCATCCTCTCTACTTTGCAGTTCTCTGGGTGCAGTAGATATAATTTAAGTAGTCCTGAAAAGAAGTAAAGTCTAAAATGGCTGCCTCTCCACTCAGGTACAGGAAGGATGTAGATGGCTTCCTGAAATTAAACATGGTGCGCTTTGAGACTGTTGAAGTGACAAAAGAGATCATGAAGAACATGGCCAAAAAGCCGCAGAGCCTTCAGAAAAGTCTGAGCAGCAGCGGTCAGGACGAGAGGGCTGCGGTCACACCAGAGAGCGGCCGAAGCTCTCCCACGGGATCCTCCTCACCTTCCTCCAGCTCCTCGTCCTACTCCTCTGAGTTCTCTGGAGGTGAGGACATGTCGTCTCAGCCCAGCCCCAGAGGCAGCGACTCTCCGGTCTACTGTGTGATGAGCACCATTCCTCACATTGAGGACGAGTCTGCAGGACTAATGCAGGAGGACTGTGACGGTATGGGGGCTTCTGGAGCCGTCCAGGCTCTGACAGAAGTTGCAAGGGGCCTTGGAATGGATGTTGTTTGATTGTTCACACTGCACTGGGTCAAATGGCACACACCCAGTGTTGGCTATATGCAATTAAATTGGTTTGTTTGTTCATATTTTGTTGTGCAGTTGTTAGTGGAGACATCACTGGAACAGTTTTTTTTTTTTAAATTCCAAGCTTCCTCACATTCTCCAGTATTTGTTATATTGAGAAGATTATGTGTACCATGGTTCTGAAGAATGCAGTTTTACTACAGCGGCTCTTTTAAACTCAAATGCCACAGCCTTGCTTTTTAAGGCTCCGGACCATAGGTAAATATTTCTGTTAAAGCTTACATGAGTGGGGAGGATTTAAAAGCACTTGAAAGCTTGTTCCATGAAGTATCCACCATGCACCGAATTCAGAAGACTTTATTTTTTATTGTGGACTTTGCTTAATTTTATTGTTACAAAGTTAAATACATTTTTGAAACAAAGAAAAAAAAAAAGAGTTTGTCATGTTTTTGTTTTGTTTGTATTGATGCTGTTTAATCAGTACTGGATAGATTCACATGACTTTGCACACGGTTCCACCATCAGGTCAAAATTTACATGCAATCAAGTGTCTGATTTATCACCAAATGGTAGTTGCGTCAACCTGAACGTGAGATCAACATCATACCTGCTTAACATCAACATGTCAGCATTTGTCATTGCGGTTGTTTGTTTTTTTTTTAAACATGCTCGTGTTAGCATTTAGCTCAAAGCTAATGTGCATGATACAGCCTCACAGAGAGGATCTCCATAAATTCATTTTAATGCATCTGCAGTTATTTATTTTTCTATGTTTGCAGGTTAACAAACATTTACTCAAATTTAAGCATCAACACTACCCAACCAGTTCATATTCCACTTTGTTCACCTGAGCCCAGTTTTAAAAAAAAAATTAGTAATCACGTGAATATGAATCTGTTTACACTGAAAGTATAAGAAATCCACTTTATGTAGTAACACTGAAATGACGTTCCAACCTAAAGGACCAGTAAACGAGACAAACACTGTAAATATGTGATGTTCTAATAGAGCCCTTTGAGTACAGGTGTACTTGTGTAGAACCTCTCATGTGGAACCAGCTTCCAGTTTGGGTTGGAGAAACAGAAACTTGCTCTACTTTTAAGATTAGATTAAAACTTTGCTTTTAGATAAAGCTTATATTCAGAGCTATATTAATCAGTTGGCTGTGATGCTATAGGCTCAGATTGCTGGGAGACCTCCCTTAAAAATGTTCTCCATGCGTTTATAAGCCACTAACACGTCTTTAACTTCATTTTGGTTGGGCTCCACATAAATACAACTGAACTGAAGTGAGAGATGTTTGGAGAATGTGAGCTCTCCTTTTTAAGACTGTGGAGCCTCAGGGCCCCAGTACTGCATTGCTAGAAAGCCAATGTGAGGCCGCTGACATTTGGAGTGGTGTTGGCACTTCTCTTGACCTAAGTATCTCCCTCCCTTGAAGGAAATACGGAGGCAGTGTAAAACCTCTTGCTGCAAGAGGCTTCCTGATTGCTTTGCAGGTATTCTGTGAATAATCTTTAAGGGCGTATTTCCTAAAGTGGAGACCATGTGTGTCTCTCATTGTCTCCCATGAAGCAGTTTGGCAGGGATGCAGCTTGGTGCCTGGATAAGAGACATTAAATCTAATGCTGTTAGGATACAGGAAAGATAAATCACTTATGTTAGCATGTTGCATTTGCATGCTGTGTGACGATAGATGTGCACGAGTTGTGATGAATGGAGGTGGATCATAATGCAAAGTCTGAGAAGAACCAAACGGACTTTCTAAAGTTTCCTGTTTCATCCTCTTTGCTTTGTTGATGCCTTTACACTCAAGTTGCCTCTTCCTGCTAAGTGAGCTACAGCGTCTGCCATCAAGATCTGGAGTGACTTTTAGTTCCATGAACTTGTCTTTACGAGGCGAGTCGTTTGTCGGGCTAGATTGGCAGATCTGGCGTTTCTCCTTCTCATCAGGTGTTGAGTGCTGGTCCTGCTCCTCACAGTCAGGTTTCTCCCTCTTGTTTGCACAGCTGTGGGAAGACACCGGTGAAGGTGTGTGAAGGTCAGAGAGAGAACTTGCATTCCGACCTGCATTTGCGATCGTTTTTCCACTTTCACTCTTGCTTCCACACGCAGAGGATCCAGGTGAAGAGTCTAAGTTCAAGAAAAGGCTCAGCATTATCTTACATGTTGCTGCAGAAGTTACTGCATTATTACTTACATTACTAGTCTGAAACTCACCTAAATATGGGTATGCGCAGGGCGGGTGTAATTCCTTTTGTTGTACAGCGGTGGAGAGACTGGTAGCAGGACACTCGGGTGTCGGCTCCTGTTGACTGCTGTGCATTTGTCGCAGTTTCTGGTAAATTAAGCGTCAAATGTGGTTTATAAAACACAGCTCAGCTATGAAACCAAATATAAAAAGAACTCACTGATGCAATAAGAGATCAATACAATCCCTCTACAAGGTCTAACATTTCTGCTGACATTTTTGTGCAGATTTTTACTGTACAATATTGTGGGCAATAGAATTCACAGTAATATTACTTTAGAAAATATCTGGATAATAAAACTAAATTAGTCTCTTTTAGCAAATGAATTACACTCAAAATAAGAGTGTGGGGAGCTGTAATCCTCTGCATTACAAAAATAATTAGAACTAATGATTTACAATATCATTTAGAACACTCACTGGAGACCTTATTAGGCACACCTGTTCAGTTGATTGCAATTGCAAATATCAAATCGTTCCACTGTGGCAGTAACTAATTTAATTCAGGCATGTAGACACGGTCAAGACGACCTTGGATGGGCATGGTTGTTGGTGCCAGATGGACTGATCTACTAGGATTTTCTCACACAACCATCTCTAAGGTTTACAGAGACTGGTCTGAAAAAGAGAAACTATCCAGTGAGTGGCAGCTCTCTGAATGAAAATGCCTTCTTGACACCAGAGGTCAACTCAATAATCATTTGTTACAAGCAAGGTGTGCAGAAGACCACCTCTGAATGCACAGCACATCAAACCTTAAAGCAGAAGGGCTACAGCAGCAGATGGCCGCACTGGATACCACTCCTATCAGCTAAGGACCAGAAACTAAGGCTTGCATGAGCTCACCAAAATTGGACAACAGAAGATTGGAAAAATGGTTCCTGCTCTGATGAGTCTCAATTTCTGCTGTGACATGGTAGGGTCAGAAAGCATGGATCCATCATGCTCAACCAGTCAATAGTGTGGAGGATATTTTCTTGGCCCAATTAAGTAGCATTTAAATGCCACAATCTAACAGAGTATTGTTGCTGACTGTGTGCATCCCTTTATGGCCACAGTGTACCCATCTTCTGATGGCTCCTTCCAGCAGAATGAAGCACCGTGTCGCAAAGTTCAAATCATCTCAAACTGGTTTCTTGAATAAGACAATAAGTTCACTGTATTCAAATGGCCTCCACAGTCACCAGAGCTCAATCCACTAGTGCACCTTTGGGATGTGGTGGAATGAGAGATTCACATGAATGTGCAACAAATCTGCAGCAATTGTGTGATGCTCTCAAGTCACTATGAACCAAAATCGTATAGAAATATTTCCAGCACCTTGCTGAATCTATGCCATGAAGACTCAAGAAGGCAAAAATGGGTCCAAATAGGTAGTAGCTGTATAAAACAAATTGGATAAGTGGAAGAAAATGGACAGACGGATAATTCTTACCTTGAGTTGTTTGTGGTAGTAAATCTTCCAAGCAATACACACATGCAATGCGCCCCATCTCCCTCGTATCTAGAAAAAAGTGGCAGTGGAGATTCCTTAAATTTAGTTAAGATAAAACAAATTCATCAATCATACTTTTGTTTTAAAACTAAAAGTGTAATAATATATATATATATATATACACACACACACACATATATACAGTGCCTTGTGAAAGTATTCTGCCCCCTTGAACTTTTCAACCTTTTGCCACATTTCAGGCTTTAAACATAAAGATATAAAATTTGAATTTTTTGTGAAGAATCAACAACAAGTGGGACACAATCATGAAGTGGAATGAAATTTATTGGATGTGTCAAACTTTTTAACAAATAAAAACTGAAAAGTGGGGCGTGCAATATTATTCGGCCCCCTTGCGTTAATACTTTGTAGCACCACCTTTTGCTGCAATTCACAGCTGCAAGTCTCTTGGGGCATGTCTCTATCAGTTTTTGCACATCGAGAGACTGAAATTCTTG